>NDFG01000520.1:3152680-3165508 GCA_002167245.1 Sporophila hypoxantha | reverse complement strand
AWAYAYWWTTRTRRTRTTTTTTTTTTAACATTTTGTTTGGMCATGAAAGGGAAGAAATACTACCCTAAAAAATTTACAGGAGGGATTTACACTGCCATTGGCAGCACAGGAAAAACAGTATTTTCATAACTGACCTTGAAATGGGAAAGCTGAGAGCTAACTCATTTAATTCCAGCCCACATTTATTMCATCACGTTTGTCAGAATGGGGAGTTAATTTTTCTCTCAGTGGTTGAAAAAACATCCCAGGTAATCAGCAAATCAGAGAGCTCTGTCAGGGAGAAACCCTGAGCTCCTCATATTAAACCAGACCAGGCATTTCTGAAGCCCAAGAGCAGCARAGACTGAACACTTGGAAAGGAGAATTTGCTGTTTGGAATTGACTTGTCAATGGTGAGGGGGATGTAATTTTGAAGGAAAATCGATGCAGAGAGATGGCAGTGGAGCTGAACAGTAAACAGTTGGTAAATGAATGCCTGTATGGTCTGAGCCCAAAACCTCCCTGCTATTTTTTTCTTTTTTTCCTAGGAAATCAGACTGCATTTATTTTTAATTTGAATCCTGATTTCCTCAGGTGCCATTCACTGCTGAATAAAAAATCTAGCCTGAAAGCAAAACTACCAACACATGTTACAGACATGCAGTCTGACTGGTGGATTCCTCTCTAGGTTCTTACATATTTATGCCAAGGAATTTTCTTTGTAATGTTTTATTTTACAGTAAGCTAAATTATAGAAGCATTGCCCTCCACATWCAACAGAATTTATTAAAAATATTGTGGTTTTTTGCAAAGTCTCACAAATTATGCATCACTTTTGAGAAGATTGAAAACGCTCCTGATGCAGGAACCTGGCAGCTGTTAAATTAACATGGGGKCAAAAGGAAAATGTGAGGCATGAAAGAGGGCAAAGAAAACAAAAATAATCACCAGACTCTTRTTGCAAACTTCAGCAGAGAGAGCTGGTTAATACCCTTTGATGGAATCCAAAATGCAGGGAACTCTCAGAACTTTGGGCCTGTAAGCCAAAGCTTGGAATTAAACACAGGATTTGATCTGAAACCTTAGAAAAGTCTTCCAAACTTAGGTGCTGGAAGTGAGAATGTGGATTTGTAGTTTAAAGCAGAGACACACTAAGCTAAGTTTAGAGTTTTAGAGTTTAGAGAAAAAATAAAGAAAAAATAAAAGTAAGTTACAAAGGTGAACAAGGAGRTTGGAATGCAGAGCTGTAGGTTTGTGTGTCATAACATGATTGGCTAAGGAAGTTTACACTGTAGCATGGAATATTGAAGGATTGGGTCAAAAACATAAATATGATTGTTATCAGTGTTTTATTGGTCAATAACTCCTTAAAAGGTCTTGTAACTGAGGGTCTTGGGACCTTCTGAACCATGCAGTGAAGATGTGAGCCAAAATCACCCTTCCTGCCTATGTAGAAAATAAGAAAATAAACATAATTATCAAAACCAACTAGAGCTCCTGTCTCTAAATGACACAAAACTCCCCACAAGTGAATTGTCACATCCTTCAATGCCACATTCAGAGCAGCAGTACGAGCAGCAGCCTCCCTTGGCTCGTTGCAGCCCAGAGCCTTGCCAAGCCACGATTCCCAACTCTGCTCAAACCCCATCAGCTCCCAGCCCTGCTGCCCAGAGCCTGCCAGTGCTGCCCAGTGCCTCCAGCACGGCTCCAGGAGCTCCTGCTGGGCTCTCCTCAGCCAGCTCCAGCATCCCTGAGCTCTTCAGGGTGGCTGCTCACAACTCGGGAACACAAACGTGTCCCTGGAGCAGGCGCAAGCAGCAGATGGTTGTTGTTGTTGTTGTTGTTGTTGTTGTTGTTGTTGTTGGGCTGTTTTCCTCTGGGGTGTTGCCATCATCTTTCCTCCTCCTGATGCTGAAGCAGAGTCCAGAACATTTCAATAATTATAAAGTTGTGACATGATCATTTGCTGCAGAACTGCCCAGACTGAACTGATTTTCTCAAACAGACAAAATATGGGGTAGAAAGCATTTCAGTGCAGAGAGTAAAGCAAAAAGGGGCATTTCCTGGGGGAGGTGGTTTGATGCAGGGATTTTAATCCCATTCATCTATTCTACTTCCCTCATACACTGTCACAGACCAATTTGTGCACCGAGTTCAAGAGCTGCTTGAGGGAAACAGACTCTGCCTTTCAGAAGATCTACCTTGRTGCATTGCAAGTTGGTTTTTTTCTTGCTGCATGAAAGCACCATCTATTTATCCATATATGCAATAACAGAGTGACAGCAGTTTAGAAAAAGCAGGCAATGAATGTTCCATATGTGTTTTGCAGCTGTGGAGCTCATCTAAATTGTTGGCTTTTGAGATCAGGCAAATACATCCTGATCCATGACTGGGATCCCTCAGGTTTAGCTCAGAACAGAATCATTATTCATACTAATATAAGATGTTCTTTAGCTGCCCATTCAGCTTCTCCTCTCTGTGAGGCAGCCTAGAAGCTGGACACAACCTTATGATTGGTAATAATTAGCTCTGAATTTTATGAAAAATCTCAGTATCTGAAAGGAGGGCCATTGGGAACCTCCATATCCTGAGCCAGAAGGATGCATTTTGGCATTTTATTAAGGATTGTGATTCAGCTGACAGACTCTGGCTTTATGGCTTTACATTTCTTCTCTCAGTGGCAGATATTCAACTTTGAATGACTCCAGAATATTCAATCATTGAGTTTTATGTTTATAAAGCA
This sequence comes from Sporophila hypoxantha, assembly GCA_002167245.1. Classification (NCBI taxonomy): domain Eukaryota; kingdom Metazoa; phylum Chordata; class Aves; order Passeriformes; family Thraupidae; genus Sporophila; species Sporophila hypoxantha. Next base: position 3,162,786 of record NDFG01000520.1, on the reverse strand, counting down.
CAACATCAAGAGAACATGGGCACCCAGATCTATTATTGTAAGCTCAGTAACAGAATTGGCAGGAGGAGAGATTCTTGTTGAACAAATACATAACAATGGACATCAGTGGGACAGACAAAGCAATGATTTGATATTGCTGTGATGATTAAAAAAAAAAAAAAACAAAGCCAGAGATTTAGATGACTGCTTTTATTATGAGAGATTAAAGTAAATTCCTCAAAGGAATTCATTAATGTGGGAAAGCTACTATGGCTTTTTGAGCAATGAAAGACACTCATGTTTGGCACAATTTTATATAATTTCATATTTTCAGATAATGATTGTGATTCTGCTATAAGGAGGGAAAAATACGATATTTTAAAAATCTTTTATTTTTCATGTTAATTTCATTCTGTAGTCATCAGGTTTTGAGCTATGTACATTTAAATGTTTGCTATCAGATAAAGTTCACAGAAGGATAATATTTTGGGAGGTTGTAGAATTGCTCAACTAAACTGTGTTTGAGCTCAAAATGGTGTCTCTCAGCTGAGTCCTATCTTAAAGTAAATTTTCAGATATAATCATTTTAAATAAAAATTTTCAGATATAATAATATAATAATAATTTTTTTCAGATATAATCATATAATCTTGCTGTCACAGACAGCAAGACAGTCCTATTTAGGCTTTCATAAGTAGAATTTAGTTTGCATTATTCACCTTTCCCATTAAAATATAGTTCCTGTTTCCAGAATAAACAGCCTACCTTCCTTCCCTTTTATTATTGACCATAACTTTTGACACCACAGTATATTAAGGCAATGACATTTTGCCCTTGTTCAGTTTTCTTGTTGGCACAAGAATGAAAATTATGATAAAAACCATGGAAAAGAGCCCAGCCGTGAGAATTCAAACGGGCTCACTCTCATTTGAGTAAACAGCACAAAACCTGCTCAGAAGAGGAAAATGAGAATATTTAGGAGTTAAATGATTCTTGTGATTACCTGGACTGCAGGAAGTTGATACAGATCAGCCATACTGAATGCACTGTGCCACTCCATTATGCAACCTTTACACAAAAGGAAAATAGAGATTTTTTTAAAAAAAATCCCCATTTAATAACCCAAAAGAAAGGATACAATAAAATCTTGGATGTCCAGCTCCAACAGGTTGAATATGTACTCAGGTGGAAGCAGTCAAGAAGAGTTTCACCCTTAAACTGCATTCTCATAAAGCCTATTTGATCCTGATCTGTTGAAAGAAGTGAGGTGATAGTGGACACTGACAGTAGAAACTTTATCAGTAAAAAAAAGGTTAATTTGACATTTTTTCATAGACTTTTGACTGCTGCAAGATATTTGGGAAATATAATGCAAAACTAATTCAAACTTCTTAGAGTAGCTGGCTAGCAGTGAAAGCTAAATAACTTCACCTTGGATGTTTGTTTTTTCTGCTTTATTTTGGTCTGCTTCTCAGACAGAGGCATTTCAAAGTGAGTTTTTGTTACACAAGGGGTGAAAAAAGAGCATTACCATATTCAATTTCCCACAAATGTCTGTCGTAGCAGTAAAAGCAGATGGCACCAGAAACAAATGAACATCAACTCCTCTTGGAGTACYTCTAATGAGAACAGGTTGGGTTTGATGAAGATAATGACTGTTGAAAATTCATCAATTTTTGTGCCACAAAAAGAAATTGCAGGAAACATTTCCCGTAGTGTGCAATCCTTGCATCCAGGCAGAAAGTTAATTTAATGTTCCTTCAAGGGCTGATCTTGTAAAAGGTCTCAGAGCTGAGTTCTTGATGAAGAAACTGAAGTCACTCAAAACTTTTTCAGGAGTCTGCTGGCAAGGCACACACTCAAGTGAAGGATCTTGGTCTGGTCAAAGGCACTGTTGAAACTCTGCAGTACCAAGAGCTTATTTTTACCTATTTGCTGGGCATTTATTGTTGATCTTTCTGAAAGACCTACCCTGGGTTAAATTCTACTGCTCTGTTGATGCTGAAAATGCAGTACAGGGCTGTAGATGCTATGGCCAAGGATGSAAGTGACTTCCAGCAATCTGAATTTTAATCTGTTTGAATTTACATTTCTCTTTCTGCCCTATGTGGAGCTGACATTAACAGTCCATTACACTGTGGTTCTGAAGGCATAAAGAGTTGGTAAGGCAGGACAATAAAACATTTCCACACCTGCACCCTGTAGGAAATAGCTGTGAAAATTTTCTGCCTGGGAGTCTTGTAGGAATTTCTGCAGGACCTTGATTAAATCATTCTTATTTGAAGAACACGTTGCTATGCCTATGATTTTTAAAGGTTTCACTTATCTTTTCTATTATTTTCCTACATTCAGCTCAAAGGGAGCTCGGATTTTTCATGCCTGACATCTCTCTCTCCCTGCCCTGTTGCAAGTGCAGTCGCCTCCCTCTMTGCATTTTTGCTGTGAAATTCCAAGATAAAACCCATGGAGGCAGCCCCATACTCATCTCACTTTCATCATTTTGTCATTCTGTGGGATTTCCAGTGCTTTCCCCTTGCAACATCCTCCCTAAAGGCTCCAGGAATAAGGGGACATAAAAGCCATTGATAYCGAATATAGACATTAAGACTTTCCCTACAAAATGGTATTCATGTTTCTTCTGCAAACATTAAAAAGCAGACACCTGGAGAAAAGAGATAACACAAATATTCTCTGGAAGAGCTTTCTTCCTCCAAGCACTTTTGAGAATTTGCAATTCACATCAAAACTGAGCAGGCTTGCAAATTCCTTGTCTGGGCATTAAAGCATGGGTGAATATGGACATCAGCAATTCAGCTCAGGTTAATAAACCCACGGTCCCCAAAGAAAGCTAAAAGGCAGTCACACCACACTACCTCCAAAATGGCCCAATAATGTTGAAGTGACAACATTTAATAGGATTTGGCAGTTAGGATGTAGAAGCAGGCACTGGATATTCTGAGGGAGGTCCAGCTTCACCTCCACAACCCTAAAAAATAACTCATTGTAGGTTAATTCTGCATGTCTGTGCAATCCATGAAGCTTTGTGAGTTAAATTCAATTGTTTCTCAGAGAGCAGGCAAATTAAGTATAAATCCAACTAACTGCAAATAAAATATTGACACTTTTTCACATATGCCCAATATCCAAGAAGCATTTTGGTCTCCATGCCTAACAAAACTATATAAATATTATTTATGACAGGAATGTTTAGATGGAACTCAAAATTTAGGACACCTGTAATCTGAGATTTTGGGTTGAAACCAATGAAGATAGATTTTCAAAATATTGCTCAAGATGACCTTTTAAATACCAAATAACYAATATATTTGCCAAAGGAATAATCTCAATAAAAGTAAGAGAATTTGTTTAAAAAAATACRGAATGCTAACATAGGGTGACATTTATAGGATTAGAGCTATTATAATGGTGAACCCTGACCTGATGTTCAGGAATAGGGTTTTGTCAATATGAATAGCAAAAGGGAGGAAAGAAAGAAGCTTGAAAACGTGGAGCCACTTGAGCATTGGTATGAATTTATTAAAGAATGCCAATGAATTTTCTCTAGCTGAAGCATTTTCATTTCCATATCATTTACTGGAGATGATTACTTAACATTTTAGTTAATATTCAATGTTAATTAGATAGACTGGCAGGAGAGACATGGCTAAACATCCTGTGCCTCTTTTCTCTCCTTTATTAAAGCAAGTTTGGCCTCAGGACAGCAAAGGATTCTGCTACTTAACATCAGTATTATTAAGTATATGAAACATCATCTCAGCAAAGAGACTGCGAGTTTTCAAGTGGTTTTCTGTTGAGTTTTCTCAGTTTCCTCTTCAGCAGTGTAAGTTATTCCATTATATTCAGTACAACTTTGCTGGGGAGAYGAGCATCCATCAGGTTGACATCTGAGATGCCAGAAAGATTCAGCCAGAAAAGGTTCTTTGATTTAGACATTTTGGCCCCCTGCTTTGATTTCTTTTTCTTTCTTTCTTTCTTTGCTTACAAATCTTTGTATAAGCCATAAAACACTCCACCGATCCCTGGGCTTACACAAGCCTGCTTCTTTTTGTAATTTCTAACAGCTGCAACCTCAGCAGCACTGCTGGATTTAATTAACCTGACAAAAGAGCCCTTTCCCTCCAGAAGAGGAGCTTTTATTCACCAAAGAAGACTCAAATATTAGCACAGGCCTGTGAATCAGGAAAGCTGATACTGGCAGATGTTCACATCCACAGACAATAGAAAGGCACTTTATTTGCCAGGACCTGGAGTTTAAACTCATGTACAACGTGGAGCAGAGGATCTGAGTAAAAAGCAGCTGACTCCACTAGGCTGGGACAGGCTCTGTAGCCCAGCAGGGATCACTGSAATATGATATTTTTGGCTGAGATTTTTCACTTTCAGGATTCTGGAACAGCCCACAACACTTCCACACCWCTGGCTGGGAGCCTTTTGCAGGGACCTCCTGGATATTGCTGCTCCATTTCTCTGGATACACTCCGTTTRCTTCCTCACTGAAGCAACGTGGGAAAGCTAACTAGAATTGCCCAAAATTCTCTGATTAAAGGCTCTTCTGTGCAGACACCACTCTGCCACACAAGCATGGCTGTAACAGCACCTTACAGATGAGGTCTGGCTGAGGGTTTGTCTGCTGCAGCCTCTAAGTCAGGGTAACTTTGATCTGTGAAGGCAATAAAACCCATTAACAGGAGCAGGCATGTAACAGTAAATGGGATATGACAGCATCTTTCCTCTCAGCACAGAGTTCCCTGGATTATGATCCCTCTGATCCCTTTCTCTTCCCTCTTGTCTAACAAAAATCTGCAGCTGGAAGGTTCAACGTGTTTATCACCAGCACTCCTCAYCTTCAGGCTTATAAATGAAAAAATCCTGGCTGAGCCCCCAAATCTGGCTCCAGGCTGCAGCCAGTGCCCCTCAGCAGGGGGGGCTCTGGCAGGGGGAGCTGCCAAGTCCCTGAGCAGGAGAACAGGATCCAGCATCCAGGAAAGGCTCCCCCTTTCCTGCCCTGCTCCTGCAGGAGAACAGGATCCAGCACCACCTGTCTGGAGCCAGGCTCCCCCTTTCCTGTCCTGCTCGTGCAGGAGAACAGGATGCAGCATCATCTGTCTGGAGCCAGGCTCCCCCTTTCCTGCCCTGCTCCTGCAGGAGAACAGGATCCAGCACCACCTGTCTGGAGCCAGGCTCCCCCTTTCCTGCCCTGCTCCTGCTCCCTCCTGGGCTGGAGTAAAACATCAGAAGCTTTGCAGCCCTTCAGCTCCTCCAGGCATGGAATTTCCTACCTGTCCTGGTGCTCAGGGCTGCTCCCGTGCTTTTGTCCTGCTTTAATCCTGCTCAGAGCGAGGAGCTGGCTTCCCTTGCAAAAATAAATTTGTTCAGCTTAAAGGGAAGCTTTTTTAGACTTCTCCCATTAGTCAAGCTTCCCATAGCTATATTCCTCTATTCCTCCTCAAGCTTCCTATTCCTGCTCTGCCCCAGCTCACATCCATCTTCCTTTGCCAGCTGTGTGCRCATTTTCACACAGGGACTGTGTGAAAGTGACTCTGCTGAGCTGGGAGTGAAAGAGGCTCTGGATGGTGGAGAAAATCTGTCAGGGCAGGGAATTATGGACAGGGAAACCTCATCTGGCCTCCAAGGGAGTCTCTTGGATACCAGGAGGGACTGGGAGGATTTACAGGGACAGAAATTTATGATCAGTTTCTGCTGTAAGTTAACATTGGATTTTTGCCTACAGATAACACATGAATTTATAAAGATATAGGAAAAAAAAGAAGAAAGAAAAAAGAAAAGGAGCTGTTCAAGAGCAGCAATACAAGGAAATGCTTAGGAAAACAAAAAAAAATTATTTAAAAATTTTATTTTCACCATTGGTTTGGTGGATTTTTATTTTTATTGTATCAAAAGTTCTGAGAGAAAAAGTTTTAAAAACCCATCTCCCAAAGTCATTCCTAGTGATCACAGAAGAGTGGGCAGTTTACCAAGACAGTTTAATTTAACACTGTCACATCCCAGCATCCACTTGCCAGGGCTCCTTCATTTCCCAGCACAGACTTTCCAAGCAGGGGTGAATAAACCCAGGATTTATAAGCTGACAGTGCACAAGGCAGTGTCCTTGAAATCCTTTTTCTGRCTGAGCAGCAGCTGTGCTGCTCCTTGGCTGGTGGGGATGTGGCCACAGGCTCTCTGTGCTGGCCAAGGGCTGTGTCCCCATGCTGGGTGTGTAATGGCAGCACAGCAGCCCCTCCATCCCATGGCCTTCTCCATCTCCAGCTCAGCTGGCTCCCCAGAGCAATTATGTGTTTGAAGAGGATTAGAGAATTTCTGTAGTGAGACTGCCAGTGGTAAATGCAAAAATCTGTAGGCACACCCACTTCAGTCGCTGTGYTGGTGGTCACAAGGGTTCTTGGGGTGAAGGAAGAGATGAGATGGTTGAATCCATGATCAGAAGGTTTGATTTATTATTTTATGATATATACATACTACATTAGAACTATACTAAAAAGAAAAGGCAAGGAGYGTTTCCAGAAGCTGCTAACTACCTAAGAATAGAATAGAAAGAATGATAACACCCGAGCTGGCCTTGACAAACTCTGAGAGCRAGCTCTGCTGTGACTGGTCACTGAACCAAAACATCCACCCCAGACCAATCACAGATCCACCTGCTGCATTCCACAGCAGCAGACAATCTATTGTTTATGTCTTGTTGCTGAACTTCTCAGCTTCAGCAGGAAAAATCCTAAAGAAAGGATTTTAGTGAAAAGGATCTCTGCGACAAGTCGCCATAAATGAGAAATGTCAAATGTTGCTTGCCCTGCTCTGAAAGACGAGGACTGTTACATGGCAAAAATCAGAGCAAAACCATGTTGCTTTGCTTTGTTTTAACCCTGGGTTTTGGTTTTGTTTGTTTGTTTTTGTGGGCTTTTTGTTTTTGTGGTTTTATTTTTTTTGTTTGTTTTTTTTTCTTTTTTTTTCTTTTTTTCTTTTTTTTTTTCTTTTTTTTGTGGATTTTATTTTATTTTTTTTCCTGTTAAATTTCTTCCTTTAAGATTAGAACTGGAATTATTTTAACTTGAAAAGGGCATTCCCATTTTTCACATTTTTTCTGCATTTTTTCTGCATTTCCACACCTTTGCAGAAGGCGTTCTCTACACCAGACCTGAATTCCCAACAAATGCCTGTCCCTCTGAAATCACATTTCCAAATAATAATCTGCTCATTAAAATGACTTTGCTGTGTGCTTTATTCACTGCCTCAGGAGTGCTGGGAAAAGACTCCATGTGGATAGCAAGATCTGAACAGGATCTCACAGCCCAATGAGAAATACACCACAATCCCAGAGATCTCAAGGTTTTCTTGAAATGCAGCTTCTCTCCTTCCCAGTGTGGATTTTTTTCCTGCACCACTGATGGATTTATCACCCTCCTGGGTGTCAGTGTTTGGATTTACCACCCTCCTGGCCAGCTGGTGTGGGCTCAGCTGAGTGCAGGCTGTTCCAGGCTGGCARTCCATGGTCTGCTCCACCTGCTTTGGGAACAGGTTACAAATCAGGTGTGCAGGTCTGGATTCAGCTTCTCATTAGAAGCAATCTTCCTCCAGCAGCTGAAATCAGGGAGGACAGGGAGTACTGAATTAACTGTAAAAATGTGCTTTTTAATCCAGTTTTTTACAGCTCTGCATTGTGGTTTCTTCCTTTCGCTTCAATTGGGGTATTTTATATTCTACTCATTTAAAAACATGCTCTCCTGAGTGTAAAAGAAACRCAAAGTTTCTGTCTGAGCACCATCTCAAGATCGAGTTCGTGGCTAACAAAAACCCAGTGAAGCACTAAGGTTTTCAGCTGGTTTGGGAAAAAAAAAAATCAGAAAGAAAATCAAGGCTCTGATTGAGCTTTTCACCAGGCAAGAGTGCAATCATGAGAAGCACACAGTCAAGACATAAAATGACTCCTGTGAAAGGCCAGGGTTTGGTAATGGAAACAGAGATTGCACATGCCATGGAAGCTCATCAGCCTCACTGAATATGTTCAGGGCTCTGCAGGGAGGTCCAGAAATGATGCAGCCACCAGGGAGGATGGAGAGTAAAGGAGGTGCTAACATTTTTTTAACCTATTATTTATCAAAGATTCTGTAACAAGATCTTAGTTCACACTCTTACTGAACAGGTCAGGAYAAAAGAAAATCTCTGCAGGAAATCTTTGCACAAAAGATTTGCAAAAAAATTTGGGGGTTTTCGAGGATAAAGTGCAACAAGAAATTTTATCATGTTGTATAAAACATGCAGCTGAGACATTAACTATTTGATAACACTCTGAGTTGCATTCCTAGATATAAGACTATTAATTTAAACAAAAAAGTTTCCCTTTTGCATAGTATTAATTCAGAGTTCAAATTAGAGTTATTTGTACTCATTGGATGTACATGAGGTGTGTGGTATTTTCTCTGTGTGCAAAACCCAGCCTTGTGTTTACAATGGGAATGATGCTGTATTGTCTAAAAAAAAATCATCACCAAGAACAAGCCCAGGTTCCCCAAGATAAATTAAATACTGCACCTGACTGCTGAAAAAAAATGTGATATTGACCTGAAATGACACCCAAGTCTGCCTTAGCTTGGAGCTGTGGTGCATTTTTCTCCAGGTGAAACCTTTGCTGGGTTTAATATTGCACTTGCTCAGAAAGCCTTGTCACCACTGCCTGCCTTCCTATCCYTCTTGTAAATTCTTGCTGATGTTAAGCACTTCTGCTCAATGAGATCAGGTCAGAAATACAGACTGCACCCATCAAACCCACTGATAAACACTGAGATGTCAGGGGGAGTGCTCAGGGAGTGAGGGGGGAGCGGAGTGAGCGCACTGATTAATCAGAAATGATTTACCTGGGCTGCCTGCACCCACCCAGCCTGGATATTTCCTGGGAATGCTGATAGGGACTTGCTTCCTCTGGGAGCAGAGCAGCTCTGAGCTGCTCTCCTGGGCAGTGTCAGCTCACAGACCATGCCCGGGGCTCTATGGCTGTGCTGGGGATTTTCCCTTTACAAGAGTACTTCAGTACATTGAATAGGTTAAATGCTCTTAAGAGCATTTTAAAAAGCATTAAAAGAAATAAAACCAATGGCTGGGCTACATTTTAATGAATGTTCTAAAAGTCAGTGGCCAGCTGCCTAAAAGAATGTTATCTTTCCCCTCAGGTTTGCAGAGATTTCAGGGATGGTTTGTTCTTGCCTGGCCCAGATGTGTTTGGCAGCTGCAGAGTGAACTGGGGCTCTAATTTGGGGTGTCTGATGTGCAAGGAGCTGGGCTGGGGGGACACCAAGGACCTCCTCCAGGCTTCAGTTCCATGGTATGCCAAAAATGAGGGCAAAACCCATCACCTGGGATGGCAAGGGACAAATCTAAAACCAGAAAAATCAAATGAGGGAAGGATCTGTTGCTGAAAGTCGCTCAGAGAAAATGAATCAAAAAAAATCCAGGTAGCTCAGAGGGAAGAAGACAGAAAGGTAAATTGGAAGATCCCTTAGTGTGGTATTTGTGACATACCTGGGACGACGTGAAGAGATGAGTCTGACTCCGTGTTCTCAGAAGGCTTATATTATATTATATTATATTATATTATATTATATTATATTATATTATATTTTATAATTTATATTATATTATATTATATCATTGTATTACATTGTATTACATTGTATTACATTATATTACATTATATTACATTATATTACATTATATTACATTATATTACATTATATTACATTATATTACATTACATTACATTATATATTATGCTATACTAAAATATACTAAAGAAAGAGAAAGGATACAGACAGAGGGCTTAACAAGAATGAATAATAAAAACTRGTGACTRGCRKYAGTCCCAACACAGCTGAWGGTGATTGGTCATTAAGTAAAAACAATTCACATGGAACCAATCAAACAYTGACCAGTTGGTAAACAARCTCCAGACCACATWKCAAAGCWGCAAACARAGGAGAAGSAAATGAGATAATATTGTTTTCTTTCTTTTCTGAGGCTTCTCAGCTTCCCAGGAGAAGAAATCCTGGRYAYGGMATTTTTCAGAAAATATGACAGTGACACRRWYGYWRCCRTRC